>JAHHUM010003039.1:117705-157733 GCA_036173005.1 Crenichthys baileyi
ATGCATGAACAAGGCGGCTTGCAAACCTGAATCAGTTGCACCAGTTCCGTCAGGAGGAATGGGACAAAATTCAGACAAACTCTTCAAAGAAGCTTGTATAATGTTTGACCCAAGCCATTCAGTCTCAAGTTTCACCAAATACTAAAGAAATGCTAAGTGGCCCGTTCTTGTATGGCGCTTTATCAAGTCCAAGAACTCCAAAGCGCTTCACAGTACAATCAGTCAGTCCACCATTCATACACACCTTCACACTCTGACAGTGGGGAGCTACATCACAGCCACAGCTGCCCTGGAGCAGACTGAAAGAAGTTAGGCTGCCATACAATCGGCACTCTGACCAGCATCAGCAGGCAAGGTGTCTCGCCCAGCAATACAACGACTCAGACCGTCACCCCTGGTAAAATGGTAAATGTAGGTAAACCTCTGACTTTGAAGAAAGTAATAAGAAATTATCTAAACAAATTCTTTTCAAGCCTTTATTTCTGTATATTATGAGGATTTTCTGTTTACAGCTAATGAAAACACAACATTTAAGATTAGAGAAATAAAAACAACTTTTTTTAATACAGAAACGTGGGCTTTTTGAAAGGTATGCTTAAAGGTTGTTTTCAAAACATACTCTTACACTGACAAACAATTCTCATTGGAACACATATTCTATGTTTCTGAATATGACTGTATTTTTCATACATATCCAAACCTAAAAAAACCCAAAAAGCAAATTAAATAGTGTGTAGGGCCCCTGTAATGCATTCTGTTTGGCAATTCATTCTTTTAAACAAAGAATGAATTGTTGCTAGCCACAAAACAACCTGCTCTTTAGTTTAAACAACTTTTAAATTATTTGTTAGTTGTCATTTAATGCATACAAACTGTTAAGACCCTTTTTGAGCTTGGAGTCGTGTGAACTTGGCAGAAAGCTACTTTGCTCTTAGTCCCGCTCTGTTTAGGTGTTGGTGAAGATGCTAAGAGTTACTGCATCTACTGCAGACAAGATATTGAGTTTACGAAACCTCTCAACAGAACCCCACTTCAAAATATCCCAAAAAGCCCTTTATTATTAACTTGGGGCTTGTTTTGTCCTAAAGAATCCATGTTTTACTGCCTCCTTTTTAATAAAATGACATGATTACATTAATTTCACTCTTGAAGGTTGTGTCTATGAATATTTACAAAAACATCAGTTCAGGTGTTAAAAAACAAAAATGAAGTATCAGCTAAAAAGTCTTGAAGCAGATGGAATGGACATTTATTTTAAAATAGACATGTGAATTCACATTAAAGTTGTTTTATATTGAAAAAGAACTTGAAACGCCAACAACTGAGTTGTTAGTCTCATCAGGGAAACCCTTAATCGTTACTCTGCATCTGACCCGACACTCTGACCCACCAAAGAGACTGAAAAGGAAGAAGTCCAAAACCTCCCTGCAGGGACCATCAAGTTATTACATGCATATGACACATCAATGAATATGCTTTAAGATGCAACAGCATGGAGAACCTGTATTGACCCTCTGCCAGCCCACAGTGAACGGAGTTTTTGTCTGAATGATGTAGTTGGTTATGGGGCTGCCGTTGTCTCTGCCGGGGCTCCACGCCAGCTGGGCCGTGCTGTCTGTCACCTCCTCCACCGTCACTGAGTCCGGGGGGCTGGGGGGACCTGGCTCAAACACAGGAATAGAGACCGTGAGGAAATTGTACATGCAGAGGACGCACAGACGACAGCGATACAGCAAGGAGGGTTGTGCTTGCACATTCTGCAAGGAAAATATGAGCACGCAATTACTGGAAAACAGAACCAGCCCAAATTGTAATGCTCCACAGCTTTTAGGTCTTCAGATTCACACTAGCAGAAGAACATTCTGCAAAAAAAAAAAAAAACTTCCACTGGAAGCAGTGCCCTTCACAAGGAATTAAAAGTTCATTCAGGATTTATCCTCCTCTTTTCTCCCAACATGTAATCCCTGCCTTTCATGGTCCTCGCGGTAATAGATCGATTGAACAGGAGAGAAGCAGGGAGTCAAATTAAAAGCTAAAAGATGAAGACGGGGCCCCTGCAGCCCCAAGGAGCCAAAGTTTTATCATTTATTTGAATTATCCCACCAATTAAGCGGTGTGATGTTTTACTTTAGCTCCCTGTTTTATTGAATGTGTTGGCTCATCAGAAATAATGGACCACTGGAGAACAGCGAGTCAGACTGCAGAATAAGAATAATAAAAAAAAACGCTCCCAACTCTATTCAGAGAAATGGCTTCTAATTTACAGCTAATAATTCTAATTATTGACTATATTTTAATTTATAAATAAAAAAAAAACAACCACAAATGAGTATGAATGAACCTCAACGAGTAACATCTGATCTGCAGCTTACACCTTTCTCCTGCTGCCCTCATATGTCTGGCCTTAAAGCTTTGGCTTTAGAGATATTGATCACTTTAAAACTCATTAGTGGCTCTTGATAACAAAAACTTTAATATACTGGCCTCATTAATACATATTAATGAGAGAGACAATCAAGGATCAATTCCTTATCCTCTTAATTATATTTGGTTGGCTGAAGGCAACAGGATGTAGCGAGTCTCCCTGGAGCGTTTCAGTGATCTCTCATTAACATGAACAGACGAGACGAGTGTCAGTCTGGGTTTTTATTTCTCACTCGGCACAGGCAGACGGCAATATTATGCAGATCTGATTTGAATCTCACCCAACTTTCTGAAATGGACAATCTCGCTTGTCATTTCTGAATATCGGTGGTGAAACAATAATGAAACTCAAGCAGCACACGGAACGGAGTGACTGACGTATCTCCTTTTCAGGGCTGCAACGGGGGATGCAACTGTTAAACTATAGCGAGAGTGTTCCCCAAGTGGTTTGAATGTTATTGACCATGATGTTATCTTTACACAGTGACCTTCTCCATAACCATCCTCCTCATCCTGAGGAGTGTTAGTGAGGCAGCATCAAAAGCATTAAATGCTGCTATTGTTGAAAACAAGCATCCAGATGATCACTCAAGAGCCTTTTGTGACAGAAGAGATTATCATTGACCTTCAGTGCGGGGAACGGAAGGGACCAAATAAAGACTGAAAATCACACTCTGAAACATGACGAAAAAATACAAAAAATATGATCATTGCAAACAACAGTGTTAACCACTTTTTCTGTTACTGTCATTACAAAGGACAATGTGTGCTATTTATGTCTTTAGTCAGCCTGAAATAATCAAAATAGAAAACGATTCCTTGTGGTAAGAACCATGGATTGTACCCACTGAGATAAATGAAAGCAAAATGAGGTTTCATTTACTCCGCCAAGAAAGTAAATCATTTTTGATTACGTTTGGAGAGGCTTTTCTCTGAGATTTCTGTACCTTTCTATTAAATTCCGAATGTATCAAATAATCTTTTTACAGAATTTACCTGCACAGCTATGTGCCTTAATCCTACAACCTTTTTTTTTATAGCTGTCTGACATTAAATCAGACTACTCCTTTCATATGCTGGACAGTCAGTATTACCAAAATTAGTTATATTCTATTAAATGGCAGGAAGATTTATTCAGATAAAGTTTTTCTTACTTTCTTTAAATGAAAAAGTTGACATACAAGATGCTTTGACTTTAAACAACTCCGGAAAGCCTAGATGATGAAATCATGTCTTTGGAAACTTCTGAGTTGAGTTAATTGAAGGTACACCTGTGGATGTTTTTAAAGACCTCAAAACCCACAAACACATTCCTTCTTTCTGTGACACCATGAGGAAATCAGAAGAAATCAATCAAGATATAAGGAAGAGAATTGTGGACCTCCATAAGTCTAGTTCATCCTTGGGTACAACTTCCAGACCCCTGGAGAACCCTAACCCCCTGTCAACTAGAAACAATAAAAACACAATGGGATTGTTCAGCCATCACACTGCAGGAAGGAGATGGGTTGGTGTGTCCCAGAGATGTATTTTGGTTTGAAATGTATGTATAGACCCTGAAACAAAAGCAATAGACCTTGTTAAGATGCTGACCACTGTGAAACTAATTTGTACACCATGGGCTTAAAGGCCATTCAGAGAGCTAGGTTTCAATTTCGAAATGCACTCAGAGAAATAGACCTTTATTTTAGGAAAAGATGTCCTGTGGCCCGATGAAACTAAAGCTGAACTGTTTGGGCATACTGACAATCATTACATTTTTGGACAAAAGGTGAAGCTATCAAGCCCAGCAACAAAATCCTAACTGTAAAGCACAGGGTTGGTAGCATCACGTTGTCAGGGGATGTTTTGTTGCAGAAGGGATTGGTGTTCTTCACAAAATAAATGGCATCATGAGGAAAGTAAATTAAGTTTAGATGTTGAAGTGGCATCTCAAAACATAAGCCAGAAGGTTAAATCAAATTGGTCATCCAAATGGACACTCGCTCAAGTCCAAGAATCAAAGTAGGTACATAGTGGCTTAAGAACAACATGTAAGGACTGTTGAACCATAAAGCCCTGATCGTAGCTGAAAATGTGCATGAGCAAGGTGTCCTACAATCCTGACTCAGTTAAATCAGTCCTGTCAGGAAGAATGGGTCAAACTTCCAGCAAAGATTTTAGAAATCGACCCAAAACGTTTGTCCCAAATCAGTGAACCTATTTAAAATGCAATGCTACCAAAAAGAACATAAATGTATGTTAACTTCTGAATAAAAAGAAAGTTAAAAAAAACAAAAAACAGTCCCTCTCATTATTTTGGCATTTACCAAATAGCAATACTTTTTGTAATAGTAATTAACCTACAACCAACAAGGAAGGTTTAGTCTGATTTAATGTCAGACAATGAAAAATGATTTTGTGTATTTTTGTACAGTGCATGTAAATATCTGGTTTCAACTGTAGATCCTTCCTGGGCTGCAAGATGAACAGATCAATGAAAGAACTGTTCGTAGAGACAACACAATGTCCAACTGACATAAACTAGCTGGTATTCCGCTTGCACTGCTTGAACGGTGAATGGTTAGAGGGGCACTAATAAGTCTGTTTTCTTTCTGTTTTCTTTCTTTCAGCTAGCAACAACACGTGTTGCTAGCTGGTATAAACCAACTGGTTTTCACAGTTAGCCATGCTAGCCTCATTTATAATGAAAAAAACATTTCAAAGACAGGTTAAAAATGGCTGACCTGTAATTATTATTTCATCAATTGCGTTAAATTACATCATACGTTAGAGCTGCACCCAGCACAGTGACTCATCTCTCACACATACACACTCGTTTCTAAGATCACCTCTGATCCTAACAACAATTATTAATGACTCTATAGTGACCAGAACATGAAAGGATGATTTAACAATCTAACACATCTTATTGTAAATCAGACCTTATGTTGGACTCTCCTGCATTTTATTTTAAATGGACTGAAACCCTGTCATATGGTTGACTCTTGTGTTCTGAAGTCTGCCAAAAAAGATTAAACTGTTAAGCTGTAACATAGCTTGTACATGACATATCCTGGCATTTTTTCATTAGGGTTTGACTTGTAGAAAACAAAAACCTGCGAATAACCAAGGGAATAACATTTGTACATTTCTAAAGACTCAGAGAGAAAAACTACAGTTAGGTCATTTGGAAAAAAAAGCTGTTAAAGTTAAATGTATTATCAACAGTCAAATAATTTTAAAGTCAAACAGATATTAATAAAAAAAGCTCAGAATGCTTTTAATTAAAGCTCTTGGTGAGAGACAAGATGGTTGGAGCTTCACAAAAACCTGAAGTTAAAATCAACACAAAAAATTTGAATTGCTGCATCACATATCCGTGTTTGCTGCTTGTAGTGTACATACACCTAGTCAAGTGGCACATATTTTTTTTCCAATTATTGTTTACATCAAAGGTAACTCAAAATCTACCTTCCCAATCAAGCGTTACTACAAACCTACTTTTAAAGCTATTTATTGTCAATCTAAAGTGCATACATTTCTAATTCTAATGCTGCCTTAATCATTTCAGTTTGGTTTAGCTAATACAAATGTAACATAGTTAGTTGGCTTCTAATTTAATAGGAAATAGTAGGCATTTTTCATTTCAATGGTCCTCAATGCTGTCCAGGACCAGGTGCATCTCATCAGCTGATTGCAGCCAGGGAGACAGGGTAGAGCAGACGTGCCAGAATCATAACACTTAATGCATCTTTTTATTTATTGTGTAAAGAAAACGGTAAAGGTCAGTAAGATAAACCTTTTTCCATCTCTTTTTTTGTCATTAAGTTGCCTGACAGGTTTTATACTGCATCAGCATATAATATAACTATATATTCATTTGACGCCCTCAAGATGAGTCAGTTTATCATTGAAAAAGAGGGATGAAAAAAAGGCTCATCAGGCTGTGAAATCTATTTGAGAGCATACATTGCCGAAATGATGATGGTGAAGCAATTCAGTACGCCAGTCAGCTGCCAATTAGGAATATTTCCATTTACATTTAGAGAGCTTTAAAAGCATCTCGATGTTCAGACAATACCCGTTTACACAATTTCAGTTGTTTGCAAAACAACGTTATTGTCATATTTACTTAGAATATATTTGCCTGCAGTGCAGATCTTAATTTACATGTGAAAACATCCAAATATTCTTTGCCAAGTGCACAAAAGCAAGAGATGCAATGTGAGCTATAAAGCTAAATGTTATTTGCTCTGATTAAATCAAGTGCAGCAAAGTGGCATGGATGACTCAATGGAGATGGAAACTAAAATGTGTCCAACACAATCCAGGCTCCGCAGCAGTTAAAGAAGTGGGATGTTTTGCACTGACCCAACCCAGTTTACCTTAAATTACTAAACTAGGAAACCAAACATAGCTGAAGAGACTACCAGAAAAAGAAGACTTTTACAGTAAGAACCCACTAACACAGGATTAAGTCACTCTCAATGACCCAAAAAGAAACTGGCAGGATTGCAGCAACCTCAAAATATCTCTTTCAAACAGAAGGTAATTATGATACTGCTATGTCTAAATATTCCCAAAAATATTTTTCCCGGTAGTTTTGTGTCTTAAAAACTCTCCTACACCCTTAGCATCTATTGTTCTATTTGTCAATAGAACATTCTAAAGATGTTCCTACCAAGTAAACCAACTTGTGACAACATGTTCTATTGATAAAATACTGTTTAAATAATCCCTTAATTAATCAAGTAAAACACATATTAATTAATCAAGGATACACATTTACAACCCCATGTGTTACCAATATTGTTTTCACTTGAACCTCCCCCGGGTTAATTCTACAATAAGAGTTGCCTTTCCCTTTCGTCCATCACAACTGGGAACCCTCACAAGTAAGATCACACCCCGGCCCTCTGTTTAGTCAATTCAGAAATGTATCCTCTTTCCAGGGCATATTCTTCCCATAAAAAAGTAGAGCAGGGTCGTCTTCATCTTAATTAACTTTGTCCAGAGATGAGTTGTCAGGATGTCAGAAGCATCAAATTAAAGGCATTTGTTTATTGTCAAGAGTTCCTGGAGGCGCCAAAAGGTATGTAGAGAGAGAATAACTTTCAAACTTTGCATCTGTCCTGCCTGAGTGCAACAGCAGCCCCTTTAAAAATGCAAATGTTCCGGCTTCGTTCTTTTAAAAATGTTTTTTGACACTATATCAATTTGATGGCAGGCCTCACAGTTATGCGAAATAGTTATGCGGAAAGTTATGCAGAAGCTCACAAGCTTACTTTGATTCCTTTATAACATCTCAACATTGTTAATAAAGGAATTTATTTCACCTTGTTAAAAGTCTATGCATACAGACCCTTAGAACTAAAGCATGGGTCTAGGTGTGTTATGCTTTTTCACAGAGACTCACTAAAAGTTTTCTCTGTCACGCTTGTATGCCACTTCACTCCACAATTATTTAGGACACTGAAGCTGCTTATTGCTTTAAAAGTGAAAACTGATAATGTAACAACAATCTCAATAATCAGAAAGGCAGTTGTTGTTTCTCTTTGTTCAATCTAGAATAGGTACACTTTATTATATTGTCGCAAATTTATAGCATTCTAAGTCTTTTTCCTGTGATTTTCCTTTTATTATCTCTTGTCTTTCTCCACCACACTTAAATTTCAGAATTAAAACACGCTTAAAAGAATTTGTGTGGTAGCCATCGATATATATTACTTGATACGTGAGTACTGGATGATACACATGCCATTGCTATGCACTGAGTCAGGACAGCTGCAGAAGCAGTGTCAGAAGTACACAGAACTGGTTCATTCTGAAGGCCAATAAAGTTATATGAGTAAAATGACATCTTGCTTTGACAGTTTGACTCAAATGTAATTGAGAAATAATTGAAATTAAATGTAATTTGCAAAAAAATCTAGAAAAAAATAAGAGATGTACACAGGAATGAAAAGTACTAAATACTAAAACAAAACATTTTACCTGGTGCAAATGCTTGTACAGCTTACATGGAAAGCCTGAACTCCAACCAAATATACAGTTTGAAGAGTCCTGACCTGGCAGGTCGGAAACTTGAAAACCAATCTTTTTCAGATCAGTTAACACTCCATACAAAGTGTACCAATCAGAATCTTAAGTGTAGAAGTTGTTACTGCTGGAACAAGGCTCAACGTTGGCTAATTTCAGTATCAATGAAGTGTTCAGAATTTAGCCAGAGGTAGCAGAGAGCTGAAAGTAGCTCTTTAAAATGAAACTGTATTTTCTGCGTAATGTTGAGACATTTGTGGATTGATCAGGCTGTGAGATAACAAGAGAGAGAGAGAGTGAGACCTCTAGCAAACAACAGGAAGGCTGAACAGTAAAAACACACAGGTCTCTGTGTTGGCAACCCTAGCTATGCTAACTGAGCTAATCACTAACATAAAATGATACAGAAAATTTAAAACTAACTTTTTTTTTCTGTTATCGCTGTATCTTTGCTCTGGAATATAAAAACCTTGTTCTTCAGCAACTGCTATTCTTGACACTAACAGACAGAAAACTAGAAAAAAAAAAGTATTTTTCTGTTCTTACATCATTCTATATTAGTGTGACCAGACGTCCCTGATTTTTGGGGACAGTCCCTGTTTTAGAGCAAGATGTAAAGTAAGATGTTTGGAATTAAATTGATTGGAGACCTTTAGTTTATATTTTTAGAGCTAGTTATTAATTATTTTGTTAATTTATTGTTGTGATATGTGAACACTAGACTTTCAGGCCAAAGGGTGTTTGTCTACTCAGTTTAGACATATGAAAGTTCCTCACAAAAAATAAAGGAGTCAGTAACAGGGAAATGAGCCAAGGACCGCACGAACAAAGAATGTTTAAATGTTAACATGTTTAAATGCGCATTTGAGGCGACTGTGGCTCAGTAGGAAGAGTGGTCGTCTTGCAATCAGAAGGTTGTGGGTTCAATTCCAGCTTCCTCCTCCCATATGTTGTTGTGCCCCTGGGCAAGGCACTTAACCTCCAGTTGCCTACCGATCTGCGTATCGGTGTATGAATGTGTGAGCGTTAGTGAGTGCGATTGGGTGAATGTGGCTCTAGTGTAAAGCGCTTTGAGCAGTTTGTATGACTGGAAAAGCACAATATAAGTTCAGTCCATTTACCATCTTTGCTAAATATAGCAATTTTGGCATTTCATTAGCTAAGGAAACTGGTAAAATAATTAAAGAAACGTTAATAATCATAAGATTTTATCAGGATTACCCTAGTTTCTCATCTAGAGGCAACCAAGATATCTAGATATCTGAAACAAAAATCTTCTTTTGTTAAATTAAAATTTTTTAGTGTGTTGCAGAGGATTGTGATTATATAATGTCTCTGTTTTAGAATAGTAAAAAACTGATAGAAGAGGAAAGACGAGGAAAATAGAAACAGAAAAAAAGAGTGAAAGAGCAGAGGAAAATTGGAAGAGTTAAAGAGAGGAGGAAAATAGACTCATCGGAAGAATAGTAAAGCTAAGAGGTGGGTAAAGAAAGTGTTATACAGAGAAAGGAGGAGAGGAAAGAAGACAGACATCAATACTACTATTACTTAATTTGTTTAATTACTCTTAGGAAATGCTAACAACAGTATGGATAGACATTTATTTACTGCTATTACACTTACACTTTACCCAACAATTTTTATGGTTTAATTATGAATACACCTTTTAAAATAAATCAAACCGTAAGTGTACCAATGTGTTTATTATATCTTACGTTTATTTCTTTACTCGCAGAGCTGGAAATATCCCCAGATTTGATTTTAGAAATCTGGTCACCTTATTCCATATATAGAAATCAGAAGTAGTTAAAATTGGTAAAACAAGTAAAAGCCTCACAAAAGCAAGAAATAGGCTACAAAATCCTTTTCGATGCTTGCATGCAGACTGTCTAAACGGTTCTATGTTAAACTATTTGGAGAAGGCCTAACAATCAAACCTTGAACAGAGATTAATTTTCCAAGAACAGCAGCATCCAGGCGGATTTCTCAGAATTTTTCAAATGGACTTGCATTTGAAGATAAACTAAAACACAACTTTGAGCAGAAACAAAATATTTAATGCATGAGTCATCTAAAACACATCTCTGCAGAATGAATCATTTCACAACACCGCTTAGTTATTGTGAACCTCTAAAAATGTACATGAATAAACTTGTAAAACAACAGGAACTGATAAAAACATTAAAACTAACCTAAGCAGTAGCAGCTGAACCTATTAATGAATTGATGCTTTGAATTTTTTTCTTCGTCTGTGGCTCACACAGGTGTAAGGACACTGGTGAAGCAAGATAACACGTGAATTCATCACACATGCATGCAGCCCCTGCCATTTTGTTATATGTCCACAATGATCAAATAAAGACATTTTCCTTCCTCCATGGCTAGCTCTCTAACTCAGCTTCATGCTTTTTGAAGCTATTCAATCCAAACTATGAGACATCCGTGACAGCTGCCGTGAGCAGGAAGTGTAAATAATGCACAGTCTGAGTCACAGTGAAGTTTGTTTCCAGTCAGTTCTAGGCCAATTTATTTTCCCTGGCATGTTCCTGCTTCGACTTGAAAAGCAAGCATTATTTCACCATAGTTCTTACTGTTCATTACTGGAATTTGCCTTAAATATCTTTAACATGCCAGGCTGAATCACTGGTAGGTATGCTTACAGATAAAGATATGGATCCAACCTTTTCACTCCTGACACTAAGATTATCCCTCACCTCATCTGACATTTAGAATATTTGTGTTGTGTCAATTTGCAAGGCTGTTATCGATCTAAGCCAGAAACAACATTCTCCTCTCGCCCCTGCATTAAAACACTGCCAGTCCTTAAAACATTAGCTGTAACTCCTTGTAGCAAAAGTCATTTTGTTCTGCTTTCCACAACCGTTTCTCTGGAGCAATGCATACTGCATGAACAAGAAGTTCCTCATCAACACATTCTGCTGTCAGGTACATTGCAGCAACACTGGATATTAGTCATTAAAAGGAGAAGAAGAAAGAAAGACAGCGTCAAATATGCATAGTCACTGTTATTAAAATTTTAAACTCCTTGGCCAAAAAACATGTCTGAGTAAAGAAAAGAAGAAATGGGAAACCTAACAAGCAGTAGTTATTGGATATAAACAGACAGGGAAAATATTTATTCCCTTGATTTTTATAATAACTTTGAACAAACATGTGCAATGACTTTACTTAAACAAGCCAATTTGCTTGAAAAATCTGAACACCCTGAAAGTCTACAGTCTGCAAAATCTTCTAAATTTCTCCAAGACTAGGTTTGTTTCCATTATGCTTCACTGAACCTTTATCCCCCACAATACTTATGCTGCATTTCATTTTTCTCACAAGTCAGAATTCAGATTTGTGGATGATATTATACTCAAGTTCAAGTTGTAAAACCGGTGCAATTTGCTTTTTGTTGTGCTCAGTGATCAGGCTAAATACCATTAGGAATACAATATTATTTCTAACCACTCTATGCATTTGAACTCTCTCAAAGTGGAGATTGTACATAATTGTGTGTCAAAATTGCAAATAAACATTCCTATAACTTTTAAAATATTTTAGAAGTGCAATGGCAACACTGAATCTGAACTTAAGGATGACCACACCTACAACTTTGCAGATCAGAGTTCTAATTTTCAGGCAACAATCTTTTAGATTTTTCGAGGCTTAAAACTGAAATTCCAACTTGCGAATACAAAGAGACTGCATCATTAATTGCTACTCTGACATCTGATTTTCAAACTTGGAATTCTTAAATTCTAATGGTGCGTTCACACCGAACGCGGATTCTGCAAATTTTTCGCGTCTTTTGTTTGCTTTTGCTCGCTTGACATTCCGCGTGAACTCCGCGTTGCCAAATGTCAACAAGCGGCAACGCTTCGCCGCATCATCAAATAGGAGGAGCTTCCATCTGCTGCTTGCTGGTTTCAACTGAACATGGCGACATGGATTTTACGGACCTAATTACGGTGTTTTACCTCTGGAGAGCTGAAAAACGCCGCTGACGTCAACGTCCCGGGGTTCACGAGATTCTTCAGGGACGGGAACAGTTTGGAGAGTACCACCACCTACTCCAGGAGCTGTGTCTGGATGATGGTCGATTTCAGCGGTACTTCTGTCTATCCAGGACCCAGTTTGAAGATCTGCTGTCCCGGGTTGGGAGACGAATCGGCCTCCGGGACACCAATTACCGGCGCTGTATTCCCGCTCCTGAACACCTGTCCATCTGACTTCGGTGAGTAACTAAATCTCAGCTCAATAAAAAAACAGCCGATTTTTAATGTCCACATCTCCTAAATATAAGAAGACAACAGTGCAATGGCACTATTTTAAAGTTTTACCTGCTACTCCAGTCTCCTCACTGACTCTTCTCCAGGCCAGGTCCTTTCTGTACTTGTCTCGGTAAAGAGAATTAGTTGAGTCATACAACTCCGGCTTGCCGCACACCAACACTATGATCTTGTCCTCCATCTTCACTGACAACCCCTTCTCTCCCCTGCGGTCTTTCACCCTACGTCACAGCCACATCCAGTCCCTGGATGTCCCTGATTGGTTGACGCGACGCGAATTTAGGAAAAAGTTCAGATTTTTCAACTCGTCCATCGCTCTCGCTCCGCTCTCGCTTCACTCGGCGCGCCTTCCGCACCGCGTCCTTCGTCTCCTTTGAAACGCGTCACGCCGCTCCGCTCCTGAACCCGCCTCTACATAGGAATAACATGTAAATCGGCCGCTCCTATCGCAGAATCCGCGTTCGGTGTGAACGCACCATAAACTCTGAGTACAAATAAAACACACCATTATTCACCCTGATCCTTTATTTTTCCAACATGGAATTATGATATTCCAGATCAAATTAAAAAAAAATATCATTAATTACCCTGAACCCTCAATGTCTCCTGGATATTTTGGTGTTTGTGTATTGACTACTTGTGCTCTTTATGAACATTATCTCTGTGGATGCTGATCAGGTTGAAAGTCAGTGGTCCTCAGCTTCCAACTGCTAGCTGAGGGGTGTTGCTAAATGCGAAAAGCTGCTGTTGCAAAATAAAAAAGAAGCTTTATGTGAAGTGATTCCATCCATCAAGTTTCCAAACTGTACCATATTTAAATGGAACCTGGTGTTCTACAGCCTAAACTACAGATTTGTTCACAGCGGCTACACTATGAAACAGAAATATAATACCCCTACCTTTAGAGGAAATATGTGACATTTACCGATGTTTATAAACTAAACCTGCGGCAAATGTTTCAAAAAAGATCTGAACATATAGTGGCATAAACATATTGTCGTTTATGGCACTGATTCCTGCGGTTGTTTTTTGTTAGTTCATAACATAAATGCTTTAAACTCTAGAATGTTATTGACTGTTGAATTTACCTCCTGCCACCACAGATGGCCAGAAGCAGATACTGTACGCGATTTAAAGGTTGCTGAAAATATTTTTTTCCAAATTCAAAAAAGCTAAGCATCTGCCCTTCACTAAGTTCCACCTTAAAGGTTTAAAGCAATATCTAAAGCACTACCACCGTTCCAGGGTCACTGTCTTGGATAAATTTCTGCAGAGGTAAGGGGATAATGAATAGCCCAAGAAATGGTTCCTAAAAAGGGAAACACACCTTCGTAGCTGTTACGAGCAAAATATATCCTTCCGTTTTAACCCAAATCTATCATTAACTTTACAGTAAAGACTGGAATTTAATCTTTTTCCTTTTTTAAAAAGAAACCAATTAAAAAAAATCCTGGCTGCAAGCACTGTTTTAATTAGAGAATACCAAGAGAAGGGAAGGATTTCTTACCTTTTACAATCAATAAAGCTACGGCTGACAGACTCTCCACATCCGTGTCCACTACGCAGATATATTTGCCAGCATGGTAAAGCTGAATGTTCCTGATCATCAGATCTCCGGCTGTTCTCTGCTATGGAGGAGAGAAGGCTTTATGTAGCATGAAAGATAACAGACCACGGGGCAGCTTATTAAAGAAAGTACTGAAGCATGTATAAGGTGCAGTAAATAGTGATGCTGTAAATATTTGCTGGTGTTGAGGGGAAACTCTGTTAAACTAAAAATATGATCAGAGGAGAAATAATGCTGAAAATAAAAATGAGCACAGCCAGACTTTACAAATAGTTTTTATTTTAGTTGACAAGGTTTCAGCCTCTTTACAAGATTTCTAGAGGTCATCAGCTGCCCTTCAAAGATATGTCGCTCAGTTATAGGAAAAAATGGCCCTCTACCATCTCACCGCAGAATACACTCATAAGCAGCGAATGGCAAATTAGTGATGAAATTGTCCTACTGGCATTGGCAGGTTTAATTATGGAAATTAAACTCCCCGAAGCAGCAAAGTTTAGTTGATAATCTCTTTGGAGTGGAGACATTCGGTATTTCTGGGTAAGGACTCTCTATTCAGATAAGAACACTGTCGGTGAGACGCGCAGGAAGAATGGTTGGTCTCAAGGGTGCGAGAATGTACAGAAAATGTTTTGTCATTTGGGTGTTTGCCACGCTTTGACTCCTTCAGAAGACACATCTAATGATGTGCATCCACTTCCTGCTACATGAGGCTGTGCAGCAGGCCATGTCAAAGCAGAATTCAAGGCGAGCCAGAGCTTATTAAAAAGTAGATGAGCTGAGCTGAGACTGAGCTGGAGTTAAAGAAGACTACCTAAAATGATTTCCACCTGTCACAATGGCTGAACATCTGGTGCATTACTTACATAATGACTTTTATATGGGAAATGCATTTCAGCATAGGGACTGACTTGTTTTCATTCACAGGAATACAATTGTAAGCACATAGGACTCCAATAATCTATTTGCACTTTCTTCCATAGATTTTCACCTAACAGCACAGGGTTTTTATGCCTCAGAGGAGACTTTTAAAGTTGCAAAATTAATAGTATTACACCGGCTGCAGCAAGACACTCATGTAGAACCATAAGCTGGTGACCAGAACTAGTTGATTTTCAGCTTGATTGGCCTGAACAGTTTCCAATCGGAGAACATATCATAACACTCGGAGAACATCAACACTCTTTGGTGTGGAGGTTGTTAATGCCAAAGAAGAAGACTCAAAGTTAGCTACTTTCAGAATCAGTAAGTCATGTTTAAACAGGGGTTCCACAAGGTCATAAAAAAAATCATACTTTTGATTAGTGTAGGCGATAAAATGCTTTAACCATGTCCAGATTGTTTGGTGCTTCTTCAGTTTGACCTTTGTTCATTTTCAACTGCAATTAGATTTGTTGCTGGCGTAGGAATTAGTGTTATAATGTTGTGACAAGAATGTTTCCAATGCAGGGGATTATGCACTGACATTTAGCCATTCCTGCAAACCTGAGAAAGAAATTTGTTCACGAATGTGGCTCATAGTTTGTTTAGGGAATTTCTGCTTGAAAAAATAAAACAGAGACCAGTAGCTAGCTAAACTCATTATGATGCTTACTATACTTGCTACTGAGTTAAAGTTAGGTAACTTAAATGCAAAAGCCATTAAGTAACATTCTAGAGCCAAAAAACATCTAAAAAGGTTTTTTAGTTAATACATTATTAAATAACATACTTAACTTTTTTATTTTTCATAATTTATGTAGGTCTTGAGTTTACATCACAATGGTCTTGCAAAGTGTTTCAAAAGGTTTTAAATTGGAACAACTGAAACTTCCAGAAACCCAGTTAAAGAAGATGTCAGGGGAAGCACAAAAGCTGTTAGAGGCTATGTAAAAGGAAATGCATTTTCTACAGCGACATGTTTGCTGTTTATTCAGGTGGCTACAACAGACAGCAACGTTTCATCAAAATGGCTAACAGGTTTAATGACTCGGAGCAGGCTTCAGCGGATAACAGGCTAAACATGTTACAGAAAAGTTTTATCCTTTTGAACAACATGTAGACTGCTGATTATAGCTTGTGATGCTAATGGCTCTAATCATGCTAATTGCTAAGCTGAAATAATATGCTACAGACAGTTCAACATGTCAATTCTGAATCATTAGTCTTTATTTTAAAATAATAAAACCCTGTTTTATAGGAACTGCTTATACTCCCCTAAAGGGTGGATGCTGCCTCCACTTCTAATATAATTTATTCTTGAAATTTGCCTCACCACAGTGGCTTCAGTGCTTAACCAGGGCTGATGTTTAGTTCTTAGCTGAACTGAAAGGTAGCCCTTTCTGTAACCAGGGAGCTATCTTGGACCCATGTCAATAAGTCAATACCTGCCCATCCGGTTATGGTTTGATTTTCTATCAGCTATTTTAATCAGAATTTTTGTGGATGATCAGAGTGCAGGGAGACAGCTTAACTGCACAGTCCTGACTAGCTGATCTCGGATTGGTACTAGCAGTTAAACTAGCAGCAAGATTTCTTAACAGACATTTAAAGTTGATGGTGCTTAACAACTGACTTGAAAATGGTGTCTCAGTGAAAAATAGCAACTGTGAGTGCTTCTGAATGACTTAAACTGTATTTGGGGAAATCAAGGGAAAGCACATCAGGCACACTGCCGCACATCGGGTCTTTTCAGGTGTGTCAAGTGAAGCCTTTTAAGGGGACATATCTTGCAAAATCCACTTTTTTAGCCTTTAAATACATTTTGTTGTGTGCTTGGAGTCCGTAGGACTGCAGAAAAGTTGAATTTAGTCTCTCCATTCTTTATATTTATCTTTATATTATAAGCTTTATGTTGTGTTCGGTTCATATTTTTCAGTCGGTTCAGTTTTCTCTATCATCATTTATGTTTTGTCCAACTGCTACGTCACAGTGTTTCCTGCAGAACAGCTAAATAATGTCATGGACTACTGGCTGATCAATTTCGCGTATTTCCCATATTTATTTCTCGCTGCGATTTTGTAGTCCGAGCTCAAATATGCCTACGCTGCAAGAGGATAAGTTTGGTTCGTTTGTTGGTTGTATAAAGCCACACGATTCATTACACCGCCCCCCAGCAACAGGACCTCTTCGAAGTGCCTGGTTAAATTTTATTTTTCATGGAAATGTACCCATATAAGTGGGGAAATTCCTAATTCCTCCACTTGAAGGGCGAATGCCTTCAGCAACCTCCACCAGCATCAAGAAGGATTTGCTGAAAGACTTCGTCTGATTAAGGGGTCAGTTCCTTCTGTCTATGGAAATGACAGACGCAGCAAAGCAGTAAGCTGCAAATAACACTAAAATGACAGCAAACTATATTTTAGACATAAATTTATTGTGTATTGATATGACGTCCTGGCCAGTGTTTTGATAGCAGTAGCATTGAGCCTTCTGCTTATGTTAGTGCTGTGTGCTGCTTTTAGCTCCTTGAGGACAGAACTGTACTGCATTTTTTTAATATTAATTTTACATAAACAGTTTTGCATTGTTTTTGCCGTTTTTGTCTTGTTTCTGTGGCGCTAGATAATTGTTATCAAACTACAAAAATGGCCTAATGGGTTAAAATGGAGCGTTCTTTGACCTTGAGGGGGGCGGGGTGTAAAGTGCCTCAACAGCATTTAAAGAGACGATACCAAAACAAGTTGCTCTCAGACGGACCTCTGAACTGGGGTCAAAGAGGAGCCTGTGGAGCTACAATAACAAGGAATTCAGACCAAAGCATTGCAGTTCCACTTTACATAGACCACAACTGAATGATTTAAGTGTGAAAAGGAAGGATTTAAGAGCATGATGGGTCCCCTTTAACACACATTGGAAGCAACTGAGCAGATCTGTGGATTTTGGCCAAATGCAATTATCCATTTACATGCCAGCAGGTGGGATATCCAACCATAAGAAACAAATAACTTATTCCACCAAAATTAATTTACTATACCCTAAAATGTTCACTATGCAAATCTACTTCAAAATATAACTGTCATGCTTTATATTTTCACTTAGACTAGATTTCTCACCAGAGTTGCCAATCTAACGAGAAATCAATCACCATCTTTGTTGCTATTTTTTTTTATAATAATGAGATTGTGAGTAATTTAGATATATTTAACCTCAAAAATGTATTTTTCCTCATCCATTTTGAACTATTATCAAACCACAAACGGTGCTCCAACAAAAAAAGAACAACCAGAGCAGCACAGAAGAAGAGCAGCTATTGGAGCCAGAATGTAGTGGTATTTGTGTTTATTAAAAAGCGTTGAAAGGAATAGCTGCTGACCAGAAGCTCCCAGTGTGAGTTGTTTCATAGAAAATATAAGGGGGGGTATAGTTTGACAACATCAAAAATAAAACAGCAGGAAGACCAGAGACTGTGAGCTGATGTTATTTCCAGTTAAGTTAGAATTTCTATTACTGTTGTTTTTACTTTTTTCATCCTAAATTTGGCAGATCAAAAGCAAAACTAATTCAGGAGTTTTGAACATGTTGCTCAAAACATTTTGATTGGTTGTTAGTCTCTCTGACCTCACCTCCACTTTTCAATGCTATTTCTTTCTTCTGGCACAGCTATGAGTTGGAGCCTTGATAGCACTGGTTGATCAGTGTTTGTGGCAGTGGAAACACAAAGAACTGGTGCAAAGCAAACACTAGCACTACTTTGGCACTGGAGCTAATTTGGTTGGAAAAAAATATATTTTGTTCATTATAGTTTTGATGTATAACTGGAAATTGGCTACAGTTCTCAGATTTGTGCACTTTAGTAAGGGTCACTCACACCGCCTACGAGTTCAAAGTGGCCATCTCCCTTGGTGATCAGCTGTCCATTAAATGCCCAGGAGAAGGAAACATCCAGGACAGGATCACTGGCTACCTGGCAGGGTAACACAATGCTCTCCCCTACAATGATCTCCATGTCCACTGGTCCCTGAATGATTCTGGTTGGATCTGCCATAAAAACAAATCACACAAAAACCTATAAATTCTGACAGACAAAACAGACAAGCAAACCTTTTGTTGATTTCAATGAAAACAGAAGCAGAGATGCAACACTTTCTGGAATACAAGCTCTGTACAACAGTGAGTCACAGGCTTAGCAGTGCTGTCTTTGTACAGAAAGGTCCCAGTCAAATAATGTGTGATTACATGCAGCCTGCTGCCTCTAAAATGGGTAATGGGATGACACAGATTGTATAATCTTCTGAAATCCTGATCGAAATTGCAATGCGCTGCTGATAAGATAAAACCTCTCATAATAGGCTCCAGCGTAGATCCAGTACGCGAAACGAGGAGCGTCGCTTTAAAGTCTACTAAAGCAAATCATTTAGAGAAGTCCTCTGAGCTTCAAAAAGGCAAGATAATCAAAGTGAGGGAATCAAAGAAAGAAGGTAGATCATAAAGGAAGACCTTGCACTGAATGTCAAGACGTAGGAGAAAAGTTGCATGAAAAATGGTACCTGCTGCTCCTAAGCTGGTGAAGAATCAATGTCTCGGTCAGAGCTGCGCATCACTGACCGGTTTATGGCATCAAGAAATACTAGAGTCATTTAGAGAACTAACTGGCTTGAAAAATAATAGCGGCAGACAATATCATTCAGCACATTAACAAAACCAATAAGAAGACACTAAGCTGTCACTCCAGAGGCAAAAGGAAAAAAAAAACACGTTCGACAATAACAGCATCTGTGACACCACCTCACTAATGCTTTCATTGCTTCCACTCAAGGCACTTTCATTTGCTGCAGTAAATTGGTTGCTTCAGCTGCTTTGAGGAAAACAGTGTTCAAGTACTTTGTCAAATACGTTCTGAGTGGATTATTGCAGCCTCACAAAACCGCTGAAAGACAAGCTTTTTTAAGCTGCAGAGCACGTTTTGATTATGCAACAAAAACAAGATTTCAGGTTTTGCCAAGGTATGCAAAAAGCGTTATGCTAAATGCAATTCACATAGCAAAACTTGAAGGTTTTGTTTTGTGAATGACCTAAATGCAGCAGCTCCTTGTGCTGACGCATACTGAGCAGTGAATTGTGCTTAGTAAGTGGAGTCTTATTTAACAGCGCAGCTCACCTGTAACCAGGAGCCTTCCAGTTGTGCTAGACATGCCAAATCTGTTCCTGGCGAAGCACGTGTAGCTGCCTGCGTCCGACTTGCTCACATTTGCAAGCTTCAGAATTCCATCAGGAGAAAGTGTGATCCTATACAGGTGGAGGCAAACACAAACAGCAGCAACATAACGTTGAAACCAGATGTTTACATACACTGTATAAAATTACAAAAAACTGATTTTTCTCACTTAGGAAAAATCTGGTGTAATTTAATGACACAGTTTTAGATCAGTTAGAATTACCCAAATTATTTTTGGGAGATTTTATAACTTTCTTAGAATGTAGAAGTTTACATACATACACATGCAATAAGATTACTTTGCCTTTAAATTAATTGTGAAAGCCAAGATGGTATTTTTTACATTTCCTTTTAAACTGTAAGAATTGGGGCAAACTGTTTGTGTATCTTTTCACAACCTTCTCACAATACTTTGAAGGAGTGTTGACCCATTTCTCCTGACAGAATAGGTATAACCCAACCACCTTGCTCACAAACACCTTTTCAGCTCTGTAGGCAAAGGTCGGAGAAGGGGGCTTTGTGAAGCCCACTTCAAAAGATCAACTTTACTGCCCTTAAAGCCACTTTGTAACTAATTTGGTGATATGGTTAGAGTTATTGTTCCATTTGGAGAACCTATTTGTCCCCAAACTTAACTCCAGTTTCTCCTGCAGCAACATGATGATGCCACCTTCACAGCAGGGATGCTGCTCTCAGGCAAGCATACTTCCCCCTTTTTCCCTCCATATGTAACAATGGTCATTATGGCCAAACACAAACACAGAGGATATGGGTCCTAAAATTAAGGTTTTAGTACCTGTGTGCATTTGCAAACTAATCTGGATTTTAAATAATGCTTTTGAAGTTGTGGCCTCTTCCTCCCAAAGTGGCCTTTCAGCCCATGTGAGTACGGGACTCGTTTCAATGTGGATAATGACACTCTCTTAGCAGCTTCAGCAGACATTTGACAAGGTCTTTTGCTTTGTTCATGATGTCACACAAGGAAGCAGAGTGTTTGCGGCATTTTTTTAAAAATACATTTACTCAAATGCTGTGATCAGAAGCTTGCAAAGGCATGACACCATCATGTGGGCTTTCCTGATTTGTTTAAAGGCATAGTAATCTCCTGTAGGTAAACTTCTGACTTGGAAGACAGTCTGATTTAAGGTCAAAGAATGAGGGAAAATGGTTAGGTGTTTTTTTATAAACTTAATGTAAACATCTTGCTTCAACTGTAACTTGTTCAATTAACATTTAATCAATACATAAACATTAATTTCATTTTTTTCTGTGTTCTACACTTGCATGAGGTTCTTATAGTTAATCAGTGTTTGTATCAGGAGTCACTATTGATCAGACCAAGGGAGGAGAGCGTGGGAATAAATGCCAATGCTATCTTAATTACATTTCCAGAGAGGAATGGTAACCGCTTTCTCTGATTACCTGTCGTTGGTGTGAATAGGGAGATTGCCTTTCTTCCATAAAATGCTTGCTGTGGGATAGGCCTGGGGCTTGCAGTCCAAAGTCACCGTTGTTCCTGCTTTGGCTTTGAGCAAAGCTCTGAGGACATTCCCTGTGAAGTCTGGAGGAGAAGCTGATGGGAAAAAGTAAACTGTCTTTTAGCATAAGACTGCAGCAGATCTCACGAGGCATTTGAAGCATGCTGTAATTCAATATGTGAAAATCAATAAACGTTGAAGAGATGGAGACAGATGCTTTAATTATTTGTAATGAGAATAGAATGGATATAGATAGCAACAATGTTGTGATTTTTATTTCCTCTTGTTTGGTCGCATTAAATAAAAGCTACAGTTAAATTAATGCATAAAAACAAATTTACAAGACAATTCTGTCTGGAAATGGAACTTTGCACTGGATCTACTGAAACCGTGTTGCTGAGCTAGGAATTGGTCGTGGTCACATATAAGTCTTGCAGAAGTATTCACACCCCTTGAATTTTTCATGTTAAAGCAACAAAAATGATCGTATGCAACACACTGGTACAAAGTAGTGTATAGGTGTAATATGGAGGGATTTTTTTAATTTAATCTTTTTACATTAATGAAATCAATATCTAAAACGCGTGGTGTCCAGTTCTTTTCAGGCCACCTGAACCAATACTTTGTAGAAGCATCTTTCCACCACCATCAGGTATTTGTGGTATTTCCCTACCAGCCCTTTTGTCTTTGCATAATACCTCAAACTTAGTCAAATTGGATAGATTGCATCGGTCAACAGCAACTCTGAAGTCATGAAAGAGATTCTTAATTGGATTTTGGCCCTCTGGAAAATGAACCTCCACCCGTATCCTAAGCCTTTTGCTGCTTCTAACACGTTTTCCTACAGTATTGTCCTGTATTTAGTTCTGTTTATCCTCATATTCATGCATTACTTTGTGTAGGTCTATCACAAAAAAATCCTAAATGTTTGTTGATGTAATGTGACAACATGGGAAAAAGAATAATTCAAGAGGAATGAACATTTTTGCAAGGCACTGTAAAGACAGCCACACAGAGAAGAATAACTTTAAATGTGTTTGATACCACAAAATCATCCTCACTTGACCCATTTATCCAATAATCCAGAAACCTTAAAGAAAGACTGTGAGATGACCTATAGATTCTTATTGGTAACACTGATTTGGGGATTTAAAAGATAAATGGCATCCTACCTAAAACCATTAGTTCAGCCGCAAAATATATGACGCCATGTTTGTTCTCAGCCACACACTGGTACATGCCAGCATCAGATAGCGTGAGCGGCAACACCTTCAGGACCCCATCCTCCACATGGATCCTGTCCTGTGAAGAAAGGGATTAAAGAAAGCAATTATTGCCTGAGAGTTAAAGGTAGCACTTTGCTGTTGCATATCACACTCTAATAAATGTTAGCAAACGCAGATTTTTGAAAAATTGTGAAACGTTTGTAGATCAAATCAGCATAATGCTGTTTTTCTTCCTTCAGATTTTGTGTGAACATCATTGTTCACAAAAGCAAAAATGTTTTATTTATTTTATCAAAAACAGCCAGTTTCAACGCCTGTCCTACATACAACATACAAATCATAAGACATACAGATCTCTTCACATTCATTGTCAAGCCTGTTAAAGATGTGTAAAAAATCCTTTATTGCAGTTGCATTATTTCACTCCAGAAAATTAGGAAAAATCCAACCTTTAATTTATCTAAATGTATTTAATGGGGGAAAAACAGCAATAAGAAACAATATAACCATAAAAGAAATGTAACAGATGCATCTTTTCATGTACAATTTACATTTTACCATCAAACCATTTTTATGGATGCCATAGGAGGGGCTGTATTGACAAAGGATTTGTCCAGTTGTTCAGAGCACAGAATATCAGTTCTGTTCCTCCCTCTCTTGTTCTTTAGCGCTGTTGATCAGCTGAGATTGGTATATCTGCAGACCGTATGTAGGAGGTTGGAAAGTACAAACATTGATTGGTTTGTCCAGTTGGCCCTGTTTTCCCTCCCATTTTTTGTTTTCACCTCTTTTCCTTGCTTTTGGCAGTTGCAAGGCAGGATGAAAAGAATGAAGGTAATGCGCTCAGAATTATATTTAAAATGGTGTCAGTTTGTATTGTACGTGTGTAAATATATTTAGAAAAGTAGCTAATAATTTAACCCTGCTGCAAAATTTTCTGCTGTTTTTAATCAGAAATGTGTCACCCCAGCATCTTCAGTCAACAACACGCAGGATTTCAGTTTCTGGTTTCATGCAACCTGCCAGTCTGTCATGGACACTGTGGCTCCTGTAAAGACTAGAAAGCCTAAACTCAAATCTGAGCCCTGGCTGAATGAAATGACCCAGGCTGCTAGGCGTGAATGCCGCAGGGCAGAGCACAGGTAGAAAAGGGACAGGCTGGTGGTCTCGTTTCAAATATTAAAGGATTCTTGGCGACGATATCAAAAGACTGTGAAGGAAGCCAAAAGAATATATCTGTCTAATGTTATCCAGTCAAACTCTCACAAACCTTGTGTTTTATTTACAATAATTGACTCGGTTCTTAATCCTCCACAAACTGTTTGCATTGATGCCCCCTCTGTTCTTTGTGAAAACTTTCTTCACTTTTTCATAGATAAAATCAGAACTATTAGAGACCATATTTTACCTTCTGCCCATGATCCTTCTATTTATGTTCCTGCTTGTGCTGTTTTTGTCAGGTTTGAACCTGTGACTCTGTCCAAATATCAAAGCAACCCAAAAGTGATTTAAACATGTCTTATTCTTAAATATGGGCACAGTCATAATTAAAATTTTTTTATCATCTTTTTACCTAGGCACTGGCTATGCCTGTCTATACTACTTTTTTCACTGAAAAAAATCCAACCAAATCTACAGTCAGTTCTATACTTTCCACTTGTTTTAAGTGCTAGAACATAATAAAATCAAATTAATATCAGAAATAGGAAGATATTCATTATTTACTGCTGACCGAAGTAGAAAAAATACTGAAAATGTAACAAATTGTGCACAATGTGTGTTCTTTTTGTGTAAATACTATGATACTCTAGTTTGTTTTCATAAGATTACCAGCGTAGTATTCATGTTTTGTTAATTAGCAACTCTTGACTTCCTTTTTCCATGGGCTAAGAGACAGCCATGTCTCTTAGGGTGTATTCACACTTGCCACTTTTGGTGCGCTTTAAACGGACCAGAGTTCGTTTCCCCCCTTGGTCCAGACCTTTTGTGCAGGTGTGAATACACTCAAGCGAACTCTGGTCTGGACCAAACAACAGGACCGAGACCCACTTTTTGAGGTGGTCTCGGTCCGCTTCCAAACGGACTCTGGTGCGGTTCGCTTATGGTCTGAATACAAACCGGCCCCGATCTGAACCAACTACAAAAAGCGTACGTCTTCTTGGACATAAAAACCCACTGTAGCCGGTAGCAAAGGTGTGTGTTGTAGGGTAATCATACCTGATAAGCTGTGTGTTGCTTAGCAACTCTACTGGCTTGTTGTGGGACAAGACACGAAGAGAACGTCGGCGTTTAGCGCGCATTCTCCGTGGGGTTCCAAAATTATAAATGGAATGTCTCAAAATCTGTGTTGAATGAGCTGCTCTTGACTCTCACAATAATACTGCAGCTGCAAATATGCAGAACAGAGGTGCTGCATGCAGCACCTCTACAGTTATTTTCCTAAATTTCCGGGTCTGTGCTCTGTCCCACCCCCATCATTTCTGTCCAATGGGAACAATGATCGTCAACCGTGTGGCTTTGTTTACAAGTAATATTTCACTTGCAAAAAGTACAATGTGAAAACAAACCGCACCAAATGAAAAAAATAAAGTTCGCTTTTGGTCCGGACCAAACAAGCTGACCAAAGGACTTTCCTGGTGTGAATACACCTTTAGTCACTCTTCAAAATGGGAAAGTCAAGTACTATGAGAGAGCAATAAACACTTGTAGTCTTGGCTATAACATGTGCATTTTCATAATACACTTTTGCTTGTTTACCAGTATCATAGGCTGTGCATCTGATACTGAATGAACATTTCCCTGCAAAAGTATTTACACCCCTTGAATTTTGTCACCTTCTATCATTTTGCAAACAGAACGAATTTTATTGGATTTTTAGATGATCGACCAACACAACGTGGTGCATTATTATGCACTACGTTAGGAGCAGTCATTTGCAGTCTGTGCTATAACAAGAAACATCCGAATAGTATTACAGGGTTACTACACATTTTACACTACAGTTTTTGGCATTTGTATTTAATTGCTTAAAAAGTAGTCTTGCTATGTTTGTAGGTTCCACATAATACTGTTTTTGTGTGGTGTAGCCTTTTTTAGCATTTGGACTAAGTTAGAAAAGATCTATTTCTGCACTTATTGTATTTGGCAAATAAGAAATGGAGTATTATACTTTTTGAAGCACAAGTTTGGCTGTAAGATCTTCATAAGCATACACTACTTTTTGTTGGTATATCCAAAAAATTCCCATTAAAATGCACTGCTTCTTGCGTTGTAATGTGACACAACGTGAAAAAGTTAAAGGGGTATAAATACTTTTGCATTGCACTGTAGATGCTCTTTTCTCATATGATAAATGTTAAGTGTCAAGAAAATAAAAAGTGACATTTAATAATGTCTCTTTAATAAAGATGTAAAAAGTAATTATATGTGCTGTGTAATTCAGTATGCCTCGCTGTGAGCTTTATTAAGTATCATAAAACAAAAAATACATCACAGCAGCCAGTAAAAATCAGCCAAGTTTAAAGCAGCTGAACTGAGAATATGTCTCTTGTGGTTTAGACTCAGGTGTGCAGTTTCATATAGTATATTTCACAGTAGATTAAGCCCATTGTCCCTAAATCTCAAGGAGCTTAAATATGCATCATGAATAATGAAAAACAACTCTCGACTCCATTCAAACGAAATGGAGCAATCTCTCGGGAACTCGACTGATCCACTCTCTAAGACGGTGTAATCTGCCAAGGTGAAGCTGAACCAGCCCCAGTAAAATCCAAGTATCATCGTTGGCACACCTTCGCTAGATGTTTACACTCTCACCTAACACTCTGGAAAAACCAGCAACAAGCTCTTGCACCGGGCTTTTCTAAACAAAATGAAAAAAAAAAGCTGCAGATTAAGTATTTAAAATGAAACACTTTCAGGTTGGCGTTACCTCTGAGTGGAGCTGCTGGCCATTCTTCAGCCAAGCGCAGGATGGTTTGGGCTTGCCGTTGGCGCGGCACTCCCAGTGTAACCTCTCCTCTATGGCCAGGGCAGTGTCTTTCATGGTCTGGATCCACTGAGGCTTGGCTGAGGACACAGAAACACCCTCTCATAAAACATCTCACATGGACCAGGGGAGGCACTTTTCAAGGAGGCGGCACCGGGCCATTAAGTATGCTGCTTTCCAAATAGTTCAAAGGAAGCACAGATTGCCAGCGCAAGCGGGAAGGGCTTGTCTTTAAGGGGCTGGAGGAGAAGCGATTGAATATTTTATCACTCAAATGTTTCACGACTCACGAGCCTGTGGCAACACAAGATTACCATTAAACACTGAATCCCAAAGCGGAAAATTTCTCACCACTGTTGGAGTGCACCCAACATTGCCACTCACCCCAACCTGTCACCTCAAGTGTGTGTAGAAAAACCATCACCTCTGAACACAACCTTCCGCATTACATATGCACAACTTTTCCATATTTTTTTTGTTGTTTTTTTAAGGGAAGAATGCAGGGCTCATAATAAGCACATCTCCCTTTGCAGGCACCGTGCACACTGTCAGTTTCAATGTCACAGGTGTCATTTTTGCTTCTTTAATGAATTCACAGAAAAACACAGCAGCTGGGGTGAGCTGAGGGGCCAAATTTAAACTAGAACAACCTCAACGCACTCAAATAATAAAAATAATATGAAAACCAAGCTGACTTTTTTGTACTTAATTTCACTTTTTAAGCTCTAACATCACATTGTAAAACCATCTGTCTTATAAGATGAGCAACTTAACAAGTTAAGGGGTGAACATCTCTTAAAACTTTTCCGGTTGTTTTCGGACTCTGGAGAAAAGCTGGAAAACCCACACATGCATGAGGGACCCGAAAGACCGGCTCGCTGCGAGGCGACACAGCGAACCACTAAACTTGTAATTATTTATAATATGAGCTCGTCAAAAATGAAGAGGAAAACTCCCATGTAGAGGTAAATAATTTAAACAGATATCACAACAAAACTTCCCTATAGAGTTACTTACAGTAGGAGAGTTTCTTTTTTTGAAAGTCCATAACATAAATACATGACTAAAAACAGAAATATGTAAGTTGGTTTCTTCCATTTCTGAATGACAATGTGTTGCAAAAACTGAGCCAATTATTGAACTGTGCAAAAGTCTTAAATCATTCCTATTTTTTTTTTTTATACAATGTTTCCATTGAGCAGGACATTTTTATGGTTCGTAAAGTGGATCTGAATAAAACGTCTTTTAAATTTCTGAAGATCTTTTAAAGATTGCACTCGGACTTTGAGTTCTATTTACCAATTTTCAGTCCCCCGTATCTGGCAACACTGTTTAGTGTGATGATTGTTTGCTAAACGTATTTCTATGGCAGATGTGTGACAATGTAAAAGGTTTTATGCAAAATCAACAGAATCTGAAATCGCATTGTGAAGAAATTTCACAGAACCCTAATAAAGGACCTGATAAACATCATCCTAAGGTTTATCAGCTAAATAAATGAGTTAAACATTTGTGTAATTACTCTTAGGTACATTATTTTATAGTTTTACTGCTGGTAACAGATGTCTGTCTGAACAAGGTAACTTAAAGTCACAGTACCATAAAAAGCCAGTCGACCAGCAGCCGTGTTCCTGCCCATCTTGTTCTCGGCCACGCACTCATACCCTCCCGATCCCTATCTAGTGGTGTGGATCTCTGTGTGTTAATTTCTCCAGCACCTGCATGTGAGTACCACTCATTTTCGACATTGCTGGGGAACGGGACTCCGTTAGCCCTCCTCCAGGTGATTTCTGGGATGGGGCTGCAAGAGAAAAAGTAGGCGAACCTTAGCATGTAGCTCGGGTTGCAGGTTCCTGTAACAATCCAGCAATAATGAAGCATTTGTATATAAAAGCATAAAAGCCTTTTTTTGTGGATGAATGATTCAGATTAGGCCCAATCCGACCATGAAAAAATAAAAGCTTTTCGGCATGAGTTTTAAAACCAATCATGACTTTTTTTCTGCACACACTGAGAAATATAATTGCCAGAGGAATATCTTTTTACATTTTTAAATCTGAAACCTTCTCGTCTGGAATGATTGGCTAAGGAAAATTGAAAACACTATTCAAGGAATTCGACTTACTTCCCAAGGGCGAAGCACTCCAGAGTAACTGTTGATCCTTTCGAAGAAGGTACATTGTCTGGAAAATTAACTTCTATTTTTGGCTCGTATTCACCCATCACTCCTGTAAGGAGCAAGCACAAGAACCTGCTCAGTCGTCTATTATTTATAACTTCGCAACAATACTACAGGCACAGCAGTTCAAGCAATGGTGCTGAGGACAAATAAAAGACACATGAACAAACATTCTCTACTGTGCAAACTCTTAGCAGTGGATCACTTAAATTTTCAGTCACACAATGTTATGCATGCCAGCAAGGGGTAATTTAAACCTCAGCAAGGGAGGGGGGAATTAATGTCTTGTTTTTTCAGTCAGCGGCTTCTTATCTATTATTTCAAAGCTTGAGTGGGCAGTTATATTGTTTATATCAGTATGCAAGAAAGGCACAGAAGATGGGGATCAGACAGTGATGCAATGGGATTTAAATTTATGCAGCTACATGTACAGTACACTGAGTGGAAACTAACTGGTTGAGCCACCAGAACACTCAATGTAATGGACCAGTGACGTATGATTCATGTTTAATTCATTTGAGGCAATCTTTATTCACTCTTTCTATGAAACCATAACAGGGAACAGAACAACGGAGTGCCAAGAACAATCCTGAAAATTCAAGTGAAAGCAGGAGGAAGGCCTTTAACGGGAATGCAGTTTATATGAAAGTATATGAAACATAGGGGGAGATTTGGGGACATTGTAGAGGACCAACTATTTACATGGAGTTTTTGGCAGTTAGGGTGAAGTGATGGACAACAGACCAAAGAGAGTTCTTTGATAATCTGGTGATAAAAGGGACTTTAAAAAGAGGAACTAACTTTTCACAACGTCATGAACATACGCTGCATCTTACCATCTGTCCTGAGGATCAGAGACGTAGGTGAGCTCTGAACTTTGAGTTTTGTGATACTGTTCATCACCACACAAGTGTAGTTCCCCACATCAGAGGGCTCCACCTTAGCTATGTAAAGGTTTCCTGTCTGCTGGGAGACAAACCGCCTATTGTCTTGCTGAACAAAGTATGGATACTCATTGAAGACCCACGCATAAGTAAGATCTGAAAGACAAACAAGAATGCATCCGAGCAGGTGATCGACCCTTTGTGCTATTAGATGTGATTTAAAATTGTAATTAATCATTGATAACATGATTTCAAACCTGATTTAGATAATTTGTTTGATTAGAAATAATAAGGTAAAAAATAGGCAGAAATCACAAAAAGAGAGGAATAATTTTTTGTTACGTTATAAAACCATTTTTCTATAGAGCCGCCATTGCAGCAGGTTGCATTCTTTCCCCTTTTTCTTCTCTTGCTCCAATATTACCACCAGTTTTCAGCAGTTTGTATTTTTTCTGCCAAGCTATTCCCTCTGGCTTTAGTTTGCATAAATATACATAAGTACGAGTGGACTTTCTCTTAAATCCATTCAAAAAGCCTTATCTAAATCTGGGCTAACTGCATCAGCACAGAGGGATGTTGTTTGTATGGTAGTTATTTTAGGAGCAGACCTGCCTTTGTGTCCACGTTCAGAAATAGAATGATGAGAAAACCCACACTTGTAAACGTTAACCATCTCTAAACAGCTTCATAAATTTGCCCGTGAGTTTACCTCCAGATGAAGTAGGTGTCCCACACAGTAACACCACTCCTTGTCCTTCTCGGACTGACACAGCGCTTCTGGTGTGAACTTTGAAATGATCTAAATCTGAGGACAGACAAAAGAAATAAACGAGAATCAGCTCTGGATATTTTTTTACTAAGCAAGTGAAAACACAGTTATGTGTGGAACAACAAATTTGTAAGTTACTGACACATGACATAACTGTTCTTCCTGAGAAAAAGAAATCTGCTTGATCTAAATTGTACTGTGTGCGAGCTTATTAGACAAATTGTATGTACCCAGATTCAATTATTTATTAACAAATACAGTGCTGTCAGGCTGTTTGAAATGTTATTAAGACTCAAACCTCAGTGTTTAACAACAGAAAAGTGAGCTTCGCCTTTCTCAGGGGAATAATTTTGTGAACATATTAGGCAGCAGTGGAGCAGTGGAGCAAGTAATGGAGGAGACCTTTCCGAAGTCCCTCTTATAGTCTCAGTTTAACTTGTTTTCAATTTTAAATAGCAAATATCATCTTGCAATGCCAGGAAACCCAAAAAATGTAACATGAATAAATGGCTGTTCTATAACTTTCAATATCAAAAAACTGTTATTTGACAGAAAAAGAGCTCTTGGAGCTACATATCTTTACAACATAAATGTAACTTGGCTTAAAGGAAAGGAGCAACTCAAGGTTCAGGAAAGAGGACACAACACAGCTCATGCCATGGTGACAAAAGATAACTAAAGCAGGAAGTCAGCAACGAGACCATCGGGGCGACTGATGCTTGTCAGCATAAACTTTATCTGTTAAGAAAATGTGTTGTTTTATAATATTTATTTGTGTCACTTCTGTCAGTAGATTTCTGGTGTCCGCAACTCTCAGTTTTAAAATAAATCAATAACCACTCTTTACTGCCTGCTTTACGATAATAAGCTGCAGCTGGGACTCATTTTTTTCTTAGTAGCTAATGAATAACAATAAATCAGTATTTTGACTTCCCTTCCAAACACAACATTTTATATTTGTTTGTGTGACTTCTTATGGCCAAACAACATGTTTTAAGAAAACTAGCTTTAGGTGGATTTTCAGATGTTGGGTGGCTTGACAGTGACCTCCAAGTAATGTCTTGACAGCTAGTTTACTGCAGCACATTTAAGCCCTCATGAAAAAACATGGACTAACTATGTGTAAGAAAGTGAGACTTTCAGCTGCTTCCATTCACAACAGTTAGGTTTTATACAACTGAGCTTGTACACCAAAAAAAATTTTAAATTCTGTATATAACAAAATTAGCTATGATCCTGAGCACCAATGAAAAGGAAAAGATGTAAAAATGATGATGTATCCCCTGTAAGACCTAAGCTACATAAATGATGGATAACATTTTACACTGGTTTGACCTTTAAACCTTTCAGTAGCAATTAGAATGCTGCAAAAGAGCTTTGCAAAGAAGAGTAAGGTTATCCTTGGCCACCTTTTGTAGTGAATTACTCGAAGTGGATAGAACTCAGGCATGCTATCAAATACTGTATTACAAAAATATTTCTGCTGATTTATTAAATGGTGCACTGCTTAGACTAGTAGATTTGTAAGATAACTTCTAGTCAATATCAGGGTTATTATAGTTAATGAAAACGAACAAAAAAAACGAACAATGAAATTGAGAAAAAAAGTGCGTTAACTGCAATAAATAAAATCCATAATTTAAAGGGAAAAACTACAACTATCTTCTGTGTTTTTAAAACAACTAAAACGTACAAAAATTATCAACAGAATACCCTTTCTATTCATGTTTATCCATTTTTTAGAAGCCTTGGAAACTGATGTGAATTATTATTATATTTTCCACATGAGCGGTTTACGTCAGTTGTTGGCACCATACAGCACCCAACTTTCCCTGGCAGCACTTTATAGTTTACATTTTTGCTCACTGCACTAGCCCTCAAAACGTTGACAGGGAAAGTTGGGAGAAAACGCCAGAGTCCTATTTAGAGTACAAGGAAACAACCATAATGGCGTGCTTCCACTGTCGACCAAGCAGCAAAATACACAGGAACGAAAGCGCGAGGATGCGCTAGTAAATATGTTTTCTGAGACTGGCATGTCCACAGGACTATGTGAGTGAGATTAAGTCTACATTATATTGCATAGTATTAATGTATTTATGATTATGTTCACGTCTGTCCTTAGTTCATGGACTATATTCAGCAGCTGCAGTATTTCAATCCTGTAAGACTCACAATGAAAAGACACATAGCTGGCGATTAGAGAAGTTTATTTACAAATATTTATTTCTTTGGCGCTCGGACCCCGGAGGAACACACGAATGCTGAGAATGACATGAGCTTGAATGAACAACTTATGAATAGAATTAGAGATGTCTTCCCCCTGGGATCCGACTGGTGGTGGAGTGGAGGCCTGAGGAGGTAGGGAAATCGGGAGGAGCTAGGAAGCCAGATGTTGGAGAATGGGGGGAGGAGGAGGGTCGCAGCTCAACTGTAAGAGTGAGGAAGTCTGTGAGTGAAGATCTTTAAAGCGGAGCCTTGGACGGTGATTGGCTGAAAAGGAAATGCGGACTCAATGCTAATTGGCTGGAGCGGGGATGCGTGGTGGACTCATTGGACGGAGCAGAGGAGGGGGTGAGTCTTCCAGATTGAATTTTCGTCAAAACTCCACACATTTTGCATTTAAGGCTGCTATCGTGGACTGTTTTTGTGGACATTTGGCTATTCAACAGTATTTGAATACATTTTTTGAAAACAGTATCTTGTGAGTCTTTATTGACCAATACATACATAATTTCAAAAATACGATACACTGTGCTTTTGGATTCCTGCACCTACAAATTAACGGAGGAATAAACCAAAACTATTACTTCAGCTACTAAGAACTAAACTAAAACTAAGCATTATTAAAATAACAACAAATAAAAACTATCAAACTCACTCTAAAAACTAATTTAAACATAACTGAATTGGATAAAAACGTCAGAACAAAATAAAACTAAACTATAATGAAACATCCAGAACTATTCCTACCTTGTTCAATATGTAAACCACATCAACAACCCTCCTACACCGTGCTGGCATTAGTGATCCACTCTTACTATCTCAGCCTAACATTTTAAAACAACGCATTTTTTTCCCAAAATGCATGATGTAACCTCTCAATCTCTTTCAGTGTTATTTTCCTAGGCCACATCTTTTAGCACCTCACATTTGGCCCTGTGAAAATCCTATACAATGTCATTAGAGTGTTATGGCTGACTTTATGTTTGTTTCTTCTAAAGACATTTTCAGTTAATATGCACCTTGTCATGAAAAAAGTGCACGGGAAGCATGATTAAGCCAGAGTGCTCATGTGCCTAATGAACAGATATCTAATGCATGCCATGAAAACTGAGAAAAGGGCACTGACAGGTTTACAGAAAGAGCGAAATCACAGAGGCAGAGTCTGCAAGAGATTACACAGTGAAACATAGGGACTGCATCATTGCTTTATTCCAATTACTTTTTATTTTAAACTACAGCTTTGATGCAGTTTTGAGTAAAAACACCAAACATTTTAATTAACTTACAGGCAAACTGTAGACGCGCTCTCCTGCTGAGTATGGCTCCTACAGTGTTGTAAGCCATACACTGATACATCCCTACGTCCTGGTAGCGGTCCAGATTGCCTATAATGAGGTTGCCCCCAGACAGGCGCCGCCGACGATCCAGGCCCAGATTTATGAAAGTCCCATTTAGTGACCATCTGTGAGAGCAAAGACATCATCAGTCGGCGGTGGCAAAACGTGCGGTCAGTCTTTCTAGCAACCAAGGTGGTGTTACAAGGCGTGAATGGAAAACACAACTCGGAACAGTGGAAGAAAACATTTACTATATAGGAGATTTACAGTGCCTCCCAAAAGAATGCTCTTTGGACTTTTCTAAATTTTGTCATTTTACAATCACACACTTTAGCGCATTTTATTGCAGTTTAATGTGAAAGTTTTATGTTTTAAGTGTGAAGTGGAAAGAAAATATGACGTTTTTAAAAAATGTTTTCAAATCAAAATCTTAAAAGTGTGGAATGCATTTATATTAAGCACCTCTTGACTCAATAATTTGCAGAGCCACCATTTGGAGCAATTATATTGCATGTCTGCAGGTACAGTATGTCTCTAACAGGTTTGCACAGATAGACTTAAATTGTTACCAACTGTTTACAGAGTCGTACATAACCAGTAAGAATTGAGAGCATATACTAATGTCTTCCCCCAATCCCACCCAGGCCCCAAAGCTCTATGTGTCTCTAGTGTATTAAAATTGAGATGCAGGATGGGGCCAGGCTAAGGAAAGGGGGAGCACTGTACGGTTCCGCCCTCCTCGTGCCATATATGTGGTGTGGCGGGGAATTCCCCACTAGGGGCAGGCTCCACAACTGGCCTCTGCCAAATTCTATGACCTGCAGGTCGACCCAGCCTTTCAATACCGCACCCTTATTCTACCACATCTGTGCCCCCAAACCCCAGCAAACCAAGCTCCAGCCACCACAACTACCACCCCCCCCTGCCAGGCTAGAGACACTTGAGAGACACACTCCACCTGGAGCAAAGGTGGCCATCCCATGGGGAGCAATAGCAGGCCCCAAGCCCGTCAGGAACTTGGCCCCGCACCAACCAATAACAGCCAGGAGCAGCAGGAAGCCAGGTAAGAGAGCGTCGCAGTCAATAGCCTACCCCCACCCAAGTGCCAACGGCTGCAGCACCCATGACAAAAAACCTGCATGCCAGACCCACTGCCATGCCAGGGTAGCACCCACATGACCTCTCATTAATGATCTTTATGTCTGGCCTGTCAGTTTAGGTAGACGGTTTTGATAAGTTTGAAGTTGGGCTATACTCTTTCCATTTTCAGATGATGAATTAAACAGTTATCTGTGAGATGTCCAAAGCATTGAATATTGTATTATTACCTCACCCTAATTTAAACTTCAAAATGTTCAGGGGGTTATAAATACTTTTTCGAGGCACTATGGGCTGGAGTGAATAGCGGCATCTTTAAATGAACAGCAAACTGTGTTGGTATCATGTTTCTCATTAATTATCCCCTGCCAGTGCTTTAACACGTCTCCTCAAGTCAGAGAATCTATCTGAAACCTTATTTTCAAACATGCAACTCTTTCCTAACTGTGTGACCCTACTCCCACCTCACCAGCATCCCACCACCTCATCACGCACACACATTTCATGCTTCTTCCATCACACCTTTTTTTAAATTAGTTTTCACACTTAAGCATTGCCAAAGGAATGCAACTAAAAGTCACTAAATATCGTCAGATAAGTTGCATTCTAGTTATAATTTTCAACGCATCACAGTGTAATATTAGCATTCTAGCTTGCACCAGTCCTTCACATCTGCTTGCTTCACTCATATTTTGTTAACATATACAGATTTTCAATTCAGACAAATTTGAAACAAAGCTGCTCCTCTGCTCATGTTTCTCATGTATTTCTTTAAATAATCATATAGGCAAGTTTGACTAAAAAAACAGCTCAGTAGCTTGTGTTTAATTCAGATGAAAACAATAAGCAGACTTTTAATTAAACATTAAATGACTAATCAGAAAACAAGTTAGAAGTGGCAGAATATCTCGAGCATTTTCTTTATCTCAGTCAAGCTTTAGCCTGCTGAGATCTGCATGCTCCCCACAGGACCAGGATTGAACACAGTAAATAATATAAAGCAAGTGGCCGTGGTTCTTGTTTGATGGGCCGCCAGTGTTTGCAAACTCATTATCCCAGCCTCAAAGCACTTTTCCCACTGGAAAACTGTTCTGTAAACCAGATTACATGTAGAATCCAGAACTACTTCAAGGATAAAAACTGCCCTTTTCCTTTTTAAAAACCCAAAGGTGCATTGTTTTGTTGTTGTTGTTTTTTTCTCAAAATTGCCATAATCTAATAGTTAGGCCTGAATAATATCGTTCGGTAAACAGTAAATAACAAATCTTGAAGATCTCAACCCCCAATTTCGTGTCAGTTCCTTTCAGTTGATTGGGAGGCGTAATAAACACGAGTAGATCACGGAACAGAAGGATAATCTGTAAGGAGCCATCACACACAGATGTATCCAGGACATAGGCAACTATGTTGAAGGCTGCTATTAAAGCCACATGGTCTTCCTTAACACCTCACCAGAGCCACAGGTTGATTACCTCTGTGTCACACTGCCCTGATAAAATATCGATTGCATTTACAGTCCAATATATGGACATACTTTTCTGTTGGTACACATTTCTGTATTAAAAATTCTTGTTTTTGATGTAATATTCTAATCCTATGTGAAATGAATTTTGGGTTTTTAATAACTGTAAGCCATACGTCTGGAATATATTCATCTGTGTGTGATAAATTTATATATAAATATATATATATATATATATATATATATATATATATATATATATATATATATATATATATATATATATATATATATATATATATATATGTTGGACCACTTGTTTGCTGAATATTGGACCATTTACACATTGCTGGACACCACCAGGCCTTCCGACATCATCGGCCATTTTGTATCCAGTATTGTCCGCCACTACAAATCCCAGTGGGCACTGCGGCTGGTAGGACGGGGACATCCCAAGTCTGACGTCACACGAGATTATATATGGAAGGCGGGCGCTTTAAAACCTTGCTTTTCAGCTGGAGATCTCGACAGATTACCACGCAACTGAAGCATCCTCTGGAGAAGAAGAGGTCCCACGTGGAGTCTTCATTTATTCTCCTTCATTGGCCACGAAAGAACGTTCATGACAGAAATTCCTGGAATAAGAAGGCCAGAAATTTCAACTTTACCGACCGAAGGTGTTAGTTTAACACGTAACCAAAAAACCACGGAGTTTCAAGGAGACGGATCGGCACCTTGTTTTTTTGTTCTAGTCGACTGCTGACGGTCAGATCATATTCTTCCCTTTCGCCAAGGAGGCCAAAGGACGAAGATTGGCCGCTCTTCCCGAAGTTAACCGTGGACGCATGTTAACTTCCAACTTCCCCCCCTCCTCCTCTCCCCCTCACGCGGGCAGCCCTTAAGAATTGCTCCACAAAGTAATACCCATCTTTTATTATTTTCTTTGATTTCTTTATTAGAATTAGTCTGGGCAGGGTAGAGAGAGATAGGATTTTTAGTGCGATCAGAATCGCAACTTTTAGTCTGATGTTATGAAAATTTATTTGCATGCAACATTGTATTGAGTCCTGAGGCCGCCGCGTCTCACAAGTTGTGTCGTTAACGAGCGAACACCGGAGCTCCGGTAATACTGGACTACGACAGTAACCTCATGGTGAAGTTCACCATTTTCTTTGTTCCAACTTTACTGCTTGCTAACTTGCCGCCAAAGGTTTATGACTCTTTGTCTAAGCTGAGTTTTACACTTTGCTGTGGGGGTTTTTTTGACAGCCCGTGTCCCCCCCTGGCCCCTATCTGGAAGGCTGTTTCCAAACTTCGTTAAAAACCACATTCCCCTTTGTCATATTTTCCACTTTTGCCATAACTGCTGGTTGATTCAATACACACCCGGCTTTTTTTGCTTTATTTTTTAGTTAGATTTTTACCCTTTTGTGTAGAACTTTGCATGTTTGAGTAGGTGAAGATTATTGAATCGGAGAGTTGATTGTATCCAGCTGATTGATTTAATAAATTTTCACGTAGATAAAGAGAAGGCGTTTATTTTGTGCAAGAGTGATTCGTCAGTCAAAATAAGGCAAAGTTCCCCACGTTTCGGCAGAAACGGTCGATTAAACAGTGACATTTAATAATTGTAATTATCAGAGGCCTTGAGCCATAATTACAACACCAGAGGACAGCTCTGGTTTCAATTCATAAACAAGGATTTTGGTTAAGGAGTTAATTTTATCGGATTATGATTTTAATTATAATTCTTGATAAATATTCAATTAATCAATAATCTATAATTACAACATAAAATTTATAAAAATATATATATATATATAATTATATATATATAATATTATATATTATATATATTAAAGGTTTATTAAAATTAATAAATTAACTTTTTAAAGATATAATTTAGTGATATGCATCTATATGTATTGATCTTGTACAGCGCCTTGATACGACATTTGTTGTAAACTGGCATTATATAAACAGGTGCAACTAAATTGAATTTCTATATAACTTATAGACAACTAAAAAGCCTTCCAGATTCATGTTGTGTTTGTTTTCTGAATTCTGTTCCCTTTATTTGGCTCCAACACCAGTTGCTGCCTCATCTATCCTATTCTACCCACAGGGATCATTCAATTTTAATCTCCAGTATCTCACTCGCACAAAGCCATTCTCTGCTATTAAAGGGTAGTCAAAGATCACAGTTTTGGAGGCTATCATCAGTTTAACTGTAATCACATCCTCTCTGTCACATTATATTAACATAATGTGACACTATCCCACCTTTGACTTATCATTTTCAACATTAGCACTTGGCGAGAGCTAACAGTGAGCTGATGCAACAGAAAATGCCTTTTAAACTTCTCTCTGCTGCACGTTTCTTACAACAGGTCGGCATGGGAACGTGAGACAAAAATATTTGCACAGCAGGTTTGAGCTATTAAATAAATAAATGAGACACCTGAGAGAACTCAAGCAGCAGGTTAAATCACTCTGATCTTTTATAGAGAAATTCTTCTATTCCATTCTCTGCCACGATGGCATTATGTATCTCTTTTTGAATGTGGTTAAAAAAAAACGGGCATACATGGGTTCAAAGATGGGGCACCTTTTAAGGACGTTCAATCATTTTTCTATCAGCATAGAAAATACCCAATTCTTACCATAAGCTATATTCATATATTCTGCTTTCTTTAAGTGGGATTGAAAGGAATGGAAGCAATAATTGTAGGCTTTCCCAAAGGTGTAAGGTCCAACCTTCAAAATAATTTCTGAAGGAATATCTACAGGCTGCTACATTTTACAAATCTTCCGCCTAAACTGCTGAATTAACTGCCTTTAAAGCTTTTTCTTGTTAAGGCAGCAGAATAAATATCTAAACAGTTGGTTGTGCTAGCGATACTAGCCCTATAGTGTTTGGTGTCGTTCCACCTACTTGCCCCTT